>JASVEL010008378.1:0-44018 GCA_032618575.1 Nicotiana noctiflora | reverse complement strand
TGTGATTGGGGACTATGGCTTAGTCCGACTTGTTGATACTGTGGTATGATATTGGCTATTTTTTAGCCGTCGAACCTCCTTCTCGGATAGTTGCATACTATATATTGAGATATTGGCCACTCTTGAGCTGAGGAACCCCCTTCTTGGGCGGTTGAGTATACTTGTGGGCCGTGAGCAGTTATTGGATCCCGCGAGATCGTTATCATTGTCTTATCATATTGACATGTTAGTTACTACCAGTCCGTAGCTATTTCTGTTATCATGCTATTTCCAATCTCCGGAACTTGGTATTACTGTTTTTCCAACTGAAAAATGATAAAAAGGTTTTCAAAAATACTTTTGAGCTCGCGAGGCCGTATTTGCATATTAGCCGACCGGTAGTGATCGGTCAGCGTCGCAAAGAAGATATGTGATCGACCGCACGCCGCAGCGGATATCATGGCTGGGACGCAGTGAGCCCTTCCGTAACCGAACCCCCACAGCGGAGCACGGTACCCAACCGGACGGCTGCCACGCGAATGCGTCATATCATGCATCGTATTGCATTTAGCTACATCTCGCTAGCCGTTATACTCGTTTTCGTCGGTACTTATTAGCACATGTGCATTGATATTGATTCTCGTGATAGGTATTCTATTACGTCTTTACATAGTGCTTTATCATGGATTTCTTATCCGCACCGTCTTACCCTTGTTTATTACCACCGAGTCTAGCAAGATTCATTTTACTTCCCCGCACCGTGCATGCATCTGTGTACCTCAAGACAGTGATCCAAGAGGCCATGCGAGGCGATATTCGTGCATATACGCAGGTGAGCCTGCAGAGTCCGCAGCAGACCCCGATATTCCTTCTTACTGTCTTTGATTATGTATCGACTTTTCTTTCCGCACTTGGTATCTTGTAAACCTTTATACACTTATGTTCGTTAGAGGCTCATGACTCTTGACCCTTCTGTCTATGGGAGTTGATGTATTATGGGACTTTGTTCCCCATTTTCGTTATATGTATCGTTGTTGCTTCGCGAATATGCTTAAATGGGCTAAACGAGAGCTTCTAGCTCCGTTGTCGATATTGATTGGTCAGGCTGGCGTGCTGGGTGCCATCATGACCAAATTTGGGATCGTGACAAGTCGGGTATCGTGAGCCTCAGGCTTACCGTTCGGCCTCACGAGTCCTGCTACAGCCATTGTAGCCTCGCGGACCACGGCGGATCGCCCGTACTTATCCTCTGGAGGCTCCGAACCTTTTAGGAAAACTTCACATTTCTCGAACTCCGTCGTGCGATCTTGTTTCCGAGAACCGAACTTCTATATTCTATTCTTTCGACGGCGAGGACGCGAGCATCGTACGAGGCGGACGCACTCCATCGCCACTCGTTAGTAGGCCGCGGGCGCGGCCGCACTGTAGGTAGGGCAGGTCCGAGGCAGCTGCGCGAGCCGCGCGCCCGTCGTACCGGGTTCGTCAGAGCACGTGGGCCAGCATTGTCGATGCTCCAAGAGCCCCGGCCTGGGCCGATCAGTATCTATTGCTATTCCCCGGTCCTCGTGAGACTCTCGCTCGTATATCACGCGTGTTCCCATCGGCTTGCGCAGTCTCAGCCTACCGCCGGCCGCAACGACATCTCGCACAGAGGCTGGGCGCAGACCGTGCAGCCGCACACCCGAGCCGGCTGTCTCGTGGACTTCGCACGTTGCGGAGGTGGTCCCCGCCGTGCGGTTGCACCGCGTTATTCCTCCGCCGCACTCGGGCCCAGATCCGGAAGCATATGGTCTGTGTTATGCTCGACGAGGAGCACATGGCCATCTTGAGAGATTTGGTAGACTTCAACCACCCCATTTCGATTGGGCATTGAGCAGGCGAGGATGCCGGTGGTTTCTGGGACAGTTGTTGTGAGGATGTCGCGATACCGGGTATTCTTGAGTCCAGCCGGAGTTTCATTTACTACCTTTCACTTTCCTGGTCCCGCATTTGATCGGCGGAGGAGCTCGAGAGGCGTAGGCCTCAGCAGAGCAAAGACCTCCTCACATGGCAGTAGTTCTTTACTCTCTTTCTAGAGAAATATGTACCTCCGGCCTCATCGCGAGACCACGCGCGCCGCTCGAGTGGTTGTCTGCAGTGACATACGTCCGTGACTCAAGATGAGCTTGGATTCCGACACAGCCTGGCTATGGCATGCCACATGTATGATCCCTAATGATAGGGAGAGGATCAGGAAGGTTCATTGATGGCCTCAACTACCCTATCCGCATTCTTATGACCGGAGACAGAGAGTTTTGTCATCATCATTCGAGCAGGTAGTTTCTGATATGGCACGCTCCATTGAGTGCTGATCGTCGCCGAGTAGAGAGCGCGGGAGGCCAAGCAGGCCTCGTGGTTCTGCGGCCAGTCGCGTGCTCCATCTAGTAGGGCATTCCCCAGCAGAGCAGCAGGTCGCTCATCTAGACCTTCTCATTCGGGCCGCCCAGCAGAGCAGATGTTCTTACGGTCGTGGTCGACAGGTGGTTCAGGCAGGGTCAATCATCACCTAGTGCCCCTTCTGCACCCAGAGTGCTGCACCTACTTCTTCAACCGAGGGTTCTTCTCGCGCAGGGTTCCTTCTGGCCCCTTCTCCACAATGAGCAGCATGTGTACGAGCGCAAGTAGTTCGGCCACGAGGAGACAAGCGCCCTCGACTCCGCAGGACAGGTGACTCAGCCGGTAGGGATCGCCCTCATCTTCCATAGACCATCTTCGCCCAGTAGAGGCGGAGGTCGGCCTTCGTGGTCGCTGCTGGGAGAGGTGAGATCTCGCTGGAGGCCAGCACCTGCCTATGCACTTCCCGACAAGTGCGCGATGCCAGCTCGTCTCCGATGCGTTGATCACGGGCATCATTTCTGCTCATCACAGACGATGCTCCGTTCCATTTGATCTAGTGGTCCACATATTCTTACGTGTCCTCTTACTTTGCACATCACTGGGGTGCGACTCGTAGTAGTCTTGATTTACCTGTTCACGTATCCACCCCCGTGGGTGATACGATCGTTGTGGATTATGTCTATAGATCCCGTGTTATATCTATCGTGGGTCTAAAGACCCAGGCAGATTTGTTATTGTTGGTACGGCGGACCTTGACGTTATATCGGGTATGGACCGGCTGTCCCCGTACCACGCGATGGGACTACTGCATGCTAAGCACAGCTACGTTGGCCATTCCCGGTATTTCCCAGATTGAGTGGCGTGGTTCGACCGATTTCGTTCCTCGCCGTGTTATTTCGTTCTTAAAGCCTTAGAACGCATGGTTGGAAAAGGGTGTTTCATCGTACTTAGCTTTTGTGAGAGATGTGGAGCCGAGTCTCCTAGTATTGATTCTCGCACTCGTCAGTGGTGGACCTTCCGTACGTATTCTCTCGCACTGCACGGGCATGCTCCGGACAGGGATATCGATTTTGGCATTGACTTCGGTGCCGGCACTCAATCCATATCCATTCCTCCTTATCGTATGGCACCTGGCCGAGTTGAAAGAATCGAATCGAGCAGTTTTCCAGCAGCTTCTGATGTGGTTTCATCCGCCCTAGCAGTGTCCCCCGCGGTGCACCGCAGATTATTTGTTAAAAGAAGCATGATTCCACGCGAACGTGTATTGATTATAGTGCAATTGAACAAAGTGACAGCGAAGAACAAGTACCCTCCACCGCGCATAGATGATTTGTTTGATCTGTTCAGGGTGGCGAGGGTGTTTTCTAAGATCGATCTTCGTCTCGTGCTATCATCGCCAAGATCGAGGACTCGAATATTACAGCATCGCATTCAGACCCGATACGGTCATTATGAGTTTCTGTGATGTCGTTTGGGTCGACCAACGCCCCAGCAGCATTTACGCATCCGATGAACAGTTGTTCAGCCTTATTTGGATTCATTTGCGATCGTGTTCATCGATGACATTCTAGTCTCACTCCCGTAGTCGCAGGAGAGATACCAAGCATTCGAGCATCAGGTCGCAGAGTGTACGGAGGAGAAGCTATATACTAAATTCTCCAAGTGTGCGAGTTTTGCTCGAGTCCGTAGCATTTCGGGGCATACGGTGTCCTCACGGTATTCAAAGTTGATCCCAAGAAGATGTAGGCGGTGCAGAGCTGGCCTGCACCGTCCCCGCACACAGTGAGATTAGAGAGTTTTCGTCTAGCGGATATTATCGCCGATTTGTTCAGTGATTTTCATCCATTGCTTCTTTATCGACCAAATTGACCCGTGGAGGCAGCACTCATTCGTGGTGGTCGGATGAGCGTGCAGGAGAGCTTTCGTAGTTTCAACATGCCTTTGACCACAAATCTCAGTGGTTAGTATCGCTTACGCTCCTGCGTTCATATACTATTGTACCGTGATGTCCTCGAGAGCTGGGATAGTCGTGTGTTAGCAGTAGTGCAAGGTCGATTGCTTATGCTTCCTCGTAAGCTGAAGCCACATGGAAGTTAACTATCCCGTTCATGATTCTGAGCTAGCCGCCATTGTTCATCCATTGAACATTTGGAGGCACTATTTGTACCGCATGTCCTGTGAGGTGTATACTGATCATCGTAGTCTCCAAGACTTGTTCAAATAGAAAGACCTTAATTTGAGACAATGGAGATGGTTTGAGTTGTCGAAGGATTATGACATTACTATATTTATCATCCGGGGTGCCAACGCGGCTGACTGCTTTAGGCCGAGGCGATCAGATTGCGGGTAGCTTGGTATATATTCCAACTCGAGGAGAGGGCCATTTGTCTCATGATATTCGGTGCTAGCCAATCTGCTTAGCGAGGTTAGATATTTCGGGAGCCTAGCCAGGTATTGGCTTGTGTTAGTATCTCGGTCATCTCTATATGATCGCATTCGCCAGCTTCCAAGATGACGATCCACATTTGGTCGTCCCTCGTGACAGAACAGTTCAGGCATGATGACGCGAGATGTCACCATTAATAGTGACGACGTATGCAGGGCCGGACATGCGTGCCCAATGTTGATGGCCTTCGTGAGTTGATTCGGGAGGAGGCCCATAGCTCGCGGTATTCTATCCATCCAGGAGCCGCGAAGATGTATCAAGATTTGAAACAACGCTATTGGTGGAGAAAGATGTAAAATGGACATTGTCGTGACATGTAGCACGGTGCTCAACCGCGTTATGATAAGTGCACGAGCATCGCAGGCCCTGCGGTGTATTTCAAAGGCGCATTGATATTCCCTGAGTGGAAATGGAGAGTGATCACCATAGACTTGTATTATCGGACCTCCGCCATTGGCGATAGTTTGATTCCGTATGGACATTGTGGATAGACCGACCACGTCAGCTCACTTCATTCCGCTGTGTACTAAGTACTCATCAGAGCGGATGGCAGCGATCTTTATTCGAGAGTTTGTTCGGTTGCATCGGAGTTCCGTTGTCTATCATATCCGACAGGGTACTCTCGCCCACCTTCGCTGAGAGCATTTCGCCTAGAGACGGGTACGCGGGTCGTAGTCGAGCATCGCATTTCACCCCCGTACGTACGGGCGTCCGAGCGTACTATTCGGCATCTGGAGGATATGTTGCGAGCACGTGTGATTGACTTTGGTGGTTGGTGGGATGAGTTCCTACCACTTACCGAGCTTGCCTACAACAACAGCTATCGGCCGAGTATTCAGATGGCCCCGTACGCAGGCATTGTGTGGCCAACAGGTAGATCCCCCGCGGATGGTTTCGAGCTCCGGCGAGGTTGGAGATTGATAGGGACCGAGTTAGGTCCAGGATGCTCTAGATAGTAGCAAGGTTGATCCAGAGTAGCTTTCGCACAACACAGCCTCGCTGCAGCAGCCACGCTGGACCGTAGAGCTTCGAGAGTTGTTCTTCATGGTCGGCGACGAGAGTATTGTCAAGCTTCACCCATGGCGAGGTGTCACGAGGTTCAGGAAGAAAGGAAAGCAGTCTCAGGCACATTGGTCCTTTTGAGATACTCGCAGGTCGGGAGAGGTGGCATATGAAGCAGCTCTCGTCGCCTGCCTTATCCGGCCGTCCCATCCAAATATTCCACGTGTGTCTATGCTCCGGAGTACATTGGGAGATCCGTCTCATGTACTGGACTTCAGACACTATCTCAAATTTTGACGGTGCACTCTATCCTACCGGACGTGGAGCCTATTTCTATTTTGGGTCGTCGACGAGCAGAACCGAGGTCCGAGCGAGATCGTGACCGCCAAGGTTCGGGCCGAGAGGGTCAACCGTGGCAGAGGGCCACCTGGGAGATCGAGCAGAGCGATGTGCAAGATATCCTCACTTGCTTCGAGACTCTGTGCATGCTTTTCGACTGGCCGAGACGAGCTGCTTGCTTAAGAGTGGAGAATGTGATGACCCTCACTTGTCGTTACGGAATTTCCACCCCGTTACGTTGTAATTAGCATGTTTTACGCTTTTATAATGTTGTAAGGAGCCGAAGCCAGCTAGGAGTGAATTGGATCGAAAATCGAGGCATATAGCCTTTTCAAGGAAACTTGAACAAGGAAAGTCAACTCCGAGTAGACTATTTGGTTGAGGCTTCTGAATCGGATTCTCGATAAACCTGCTAGTTCCGGAGGTGATTTGTGACTTCAGTGGAGCAATCGGAATTGAATTCCGGAGGCCCGGCAGAAATAGGCTCGAATTCAGCTAAGGCTGAATTTTGGCTAAATCCGAACGGTAGGTGAGATTTTGATCCGGGGGTCGGAATGGAATTCCGATAGTTGCAGTAGCTCCGTTAGGTGATTTTGGATGTGTCTGCAAAATTTCAGGTCATTCGGACGTCGTTTGGTCGGGTTTTTGATGGAATGTGTAATTCGGAAGTTTTGAAGAAACTTAGGCTTGAATCCGTGTGTAATTGGTGATTTTGATGCTTAGGATGGTGTTTTTATGATTGGAACAAGTTCGTATCGTGTTTTGGGGTATGTTGGTGGTTTTCGTTGGGGTCCCGAGGGCCTCGGGGTGAATCCGGACCATTATCCGGCACTTTGAAACAATAAAGGGTCTGCTGTAAATTGCAGATCACTGGGCAGTGATTTGGCCTTCGCGTTCGCGAGGGCAAGTCCCGCGTTCGCGTAGGCCAGGTTCAGCATGCATCGCGTTCGCGAGGGAGGTATCGCGTTCGCGTATTGGAAAGGCTGTGAAGCATCGCAAACGCGTGGGTGAAGGTCGCATTCTTGTAGAGGGAAGTCATTAGGCATCGCGTTCGCGTGGGTCGTGGCCGCGTTCGCGTAGAGGGATCTCCGGATGGCTGAGGAAAATGTGCATCGCGAACGCGTATGGCATGTCGCGTTCGCGAAGGTTATTTTGGGCGGAGCTTCGCGAACGCGTGAGAGGCGTCGCGAACGCGATGAAGAAAATAGGCTGGCAGTGAAGTTAAAACCAGAACTGGTCAGTCTCGGGTCTAGTACCCAAAACCTCCATTTTTGAGTTCCAAGAGAAGAAATTGACGGGAGATCGCTGGGAAATCATCGGGGTTTCGTTGGAGGTAAGTTTTGTGGCTTAATTACATCATTTTAACATGAAATCCTTGGTTAAATCCCCGTAAATGGAAGATTAAAGGTGGGTTTGAGCCCTAGGCCTAAATTGAAGAAAAACACTGATTTGAGTGGGCAAATGGAGTCCGATTTTGATAAAATTGATATGCTTAGACTCGTATTGAGATGAGGGTTTCGAATATGTGACTTTTGTAATTTTTCGACAAGCGTACCGAAAGTCGGGTTTGGACAACTTTGGGAATTTTGATGTAAATTGAGTTGTATTGATTGGGTGTCGTCCCATCGGCCTAATTTGTTGTATTTCTACTGTATTTGATCGTATTCTACGCGTGCGGAGCTTGATTCTCGTGGGTGCATTGCGTGAGTAGCCGTCGCACCGAATCGAGGCGAGTAATAGACGTGGTGATGACTGCACGGTGTTCGAAACCCCGTATATCACTTTGCGACGCTCGTATAGCGCGAGACACGCACTCTCTCGCGAGCGTGGTCGATCGTGACTGGGGACTATGGCTTAGTCCGACTTGTTGATACCGTGTTATGATATTAGGCTATTCTTGAGCCGTCGAACCTCCTTCTCGGATGGCTGCATACTATATATTGAGATATTGGCCACTCTTGAGCCGAGAAACCCCCTTCTTGGGCGGTTGAGTATACATGTGGCGTGAGCCGCTTATTGATCCCACGAGGATCGCTATCATTGTCTTATCATATTGACGTGTTAGTTACTACCAAGTCCGTAGCTATTTTCGTTATCATGCTATTTCCAACCTCTGGAACTATGGTATTACTGTTTTCCAACCGAAAAATGATAAAAAGGTTTTCAAAACTACTTTTGAGCCTCGCGAGGCCGCATTTGCATACTAGCCGACCCGGTAGGATCTGGCGCGCGCCGCACAGATGATATATGTTGGATTGGACTCGCACGCCGCAAATGATATCGTGCTCTGGCCGTAGGAGCCCCTCCCGAGTCCCGAACCCCCACTGCTGAGCACCGGTACCCAAATTAGATCGGCTACGCGCCGTCGCGATCATATCATGCATTGCATTGCATTTAGCTACATCTCCTAGTTGTTATACTGTTTCTGGTACTTGTTGGTACGTGTACAGTTGATATTGATTCTATGACAGGGTATTTGATTACAGCTTTACATAGTGCTTTATCGCGAATTTCTTATCTGCGCTGTCTTACCCTTGTTTATTATTTTTTTTTAGTTTCGTTTTTTTTATAATTACTCAAGACTTTAATTTTTCAAGATAGTTGATATATATGTTAGAAATTATAGGTTGTATAATGTTTTTATAGTATTTATGTTGTTTATGATAAATTAGAAGTTCTTGTTCTGTATTGACATTTCTTTCCGCACTTGGTATTCTTGTAAACCTTTATACACTTATGTTCAGTAGAGGCTCATGACTCTTGACCCTTCGGTCTATGGGAGTTGATGTATTATGGGACTTGGTTCCCCGTTTTCGTTATATGTATCGCTGTTATTTCGTGAATTAATATGCTTAAATGGGCTAAAGAGAGCTTCTAGCTCCGTTGTTGATATTGATTGGTCAGGCTGGCTTAGCAATGTGCTGGGCACCATCACGACCAGATTTGGGGTCGTGACAACAAGAGAGTAGTTCCATACAATAAAATTTAACAACACTTAAGAACTCAAGATAGAAAAAATTCACTCACTCTCAGAAATAACTTTAATATGTCACAAAAGATGCACCGTAAGCTTGCTCGTAGTGTACTACTCAACTAATCGAGCTTATTCAATCTCAATTAGAACTTTTTTGGTTGTAATGTAGGCTACATGACGGTAGGATACATTTATATATAAGAGTGACTACACCTCCCTAAGCACTTTAATACATACATTATAACATTTAAATTTCATACTTATGTCAAACCAAAATTTCACCTTCACATCAATATAAATTACCCCATTATTCTTTAAGCACACTTATATCATGAACCACCACTTGAAAAAAAAATTCACAACAATCCAACTATATATTTTTTTTTAATTCAAGTGAATCTTCTTTTTTTTCAAAACAGTGTACATTTCTCTTTATTCAATTAGTTTCGCTCAAAAGCCAAACCAACCACCCCACACTTTAACTTTACAAAGTTCATAATAATTCAAGCGATCATGAGAGGTTATAATGGTTCAAATAGATGGTTAATTGAAATAAATGGGAAAGGCTTATAATGTGGTAGCTAAAGAAAAAGAATTATAGGCTTAAAGAGGTTAACCATGATACATAGCAATTAGGCGGGTAAAATATACATATCTAGCTTAACAAGAAAATGCCTATATCACTTCCAAGACTGAACAACACTACTATTTCGCTTTGCAAATACTCATGGCAAGTTCTATGCATCAAATACAATGCCGTGAATAATACAAAATCTTACACACACATGGCACATAAGTTACTTAGGATTGGATTCATAGACACTCTAGTCAAAGCCGTTAAGCAAAGTTAAGATAATACAATTTAAGGTACTTCTACAAGAGTCAAAAACTGAGCCTAAGCGTCACAACCAAAGTACTCAGTATTCTCAAGGCATAACCAAGTTAAGAGATATTGCTTTAATTCAAAGCACAAAACAATGGCTCCTAATTTCAAATAAAACCCATAAAAAAGAACCTTGGCCCAAAGAAAAACCAAGGGGAGTTACTACACTACCTAAAACAAAATAAAAAAATCTTTTTGGTATTTTCTCTCTCAAGAAAATTATCTAATAGATCTACCGTCGAGAAAAGTCCAATCTTTTCTTTTTTTTTAAAAAATTATTCAATTAGACTAACACAACTAAAATAGCATAGAAAGTCACCCAGACAATCTCCTCACCCCACACTTAAAATTGTGCATTATCCCCAATGCACACCATACTAATAAGAGGGAAAAATTAACTCCATAGTGCCAAAGACCGAAGCACTAGCAACTCATGGGGTACTCAGACTTCTCTCAGGCTTGGTCCTTTGTGCGGGTACTTCACACTCAGTTCCAACCATTTGGTTTGTTGTTGCATCCTTCCAATATCTTTAATTTTCATGCTCCTGGAAAAATGAAAAAAATGGCACTACAAAAATAATACAATAAAAAAATAAATAAAAGAAAGTAATAAAGCTAGGTTTCCTCCTAATAAGCGCTTGATGTACGACGCGAATAACTTTTTTCCTCCACCTCGAGCTTATAAATTGAACCTCAAGTTTTGATTCAAGCTTATGATTATGGCCATGGGGCAGTGGAACGGATCTAACTAGCCCAAGAAAATAATGTAGTATTCTGCACTCATTGGCCTTTGTATGAGGTATGTAATCCCGACTTTCTGGTAAAAATAATTCCAAAATATATGCACCTTGTTCCTCATTCCTTGACTTTTCGATCGTTTCAGATGACTATATTTCCATATCATCATCCAAATATATGGAGTATGGACCAATGTGCTCAAACACATGAACTTCAGGATTTTCAATATCCTCAACATCAATGATACTAGAGTCATCAAAATTTGTATCCTCAATGTCCTTTGCTGACTCTATTCTCACTTCTTCAAAGTCGACATCCTCAAACTGTAGTTGGCTAGGTTGTTGATGTTCAACTCTGACCTCCCCAATTAATACCTCAAATTCATGCCCTTCTTGGCTACTATCCTCAATATTGTCTTGTTGAGCATTAAAAGCTCCAATAATTTGACTCAATTGAGCCTCCAACTTGCGAATAGTTGCCTCTTGCCTTTTTTATGTGCAATTGTTTCTCATTGTTTTGTTCCAGAAGTCACTTTAGCATATCCTTGATCTCCTTTAGGTTTGCATCCCCATGTTCTTTGTTCCTATTTACTTCACAAGAAAATGTAGAACTATCATAGTAAGGGGTTGGGGGAAGATAAAAAAATATAAGAACAACCATAAAAGTGACCATTTTTACCACCACACACATCACACATATTCCACAAAAAATATTGAGCTAGTGCACATAACTCGCTCTTAGGGACGTTTTGAAAATTTTTTCACATGTGATTTCATTCACAATATGTATGGAGATCAATAGTAGAATTATCTACACCTAAATTTCCATAATTCCAAGATGCCATGTTTCTCAAATCAACAGTTATAAAAAATACAAAAACAATAAAACAAAGTTAAAGTTCAAAATTGAACGCTAGCAATATATACAGCTACAACTACACCATTAGTTCTCCGGCAATGGCGCCAAAGTTTGATCACACCCTACTCTAGTCCTAAAAAGGATAAGCAGTTGCTGCAAATATAATCCGGTCTAAAAGTTCGGAGTCGAATTTCACAGAGAACTAAGGCTTAGTTGTATCTGTTTAATATCACCAAGAAGGCAAGATTGAAAATAAATAAACAGATGAAAACTAACTATGCTTGAATCGTAAACAATTGGAATAAAGATCTAAGGTAATGGCTTTTCCGGTTGTTGATTTTCTTAGTTGTATATTTCTTATAGCTGTGACTTAGTTGCCTCTATCAATCATGAACTCTCCAACTATCATAAATCTCTCTCAAGCAATTAGGATAATTTACTAGACAGACTTTCTCAAGCTACGGTAGCTAGATTCATATTACTGTTCACTTAGATTGCACCCTAGGTATTATTATCTCTAATCCAACCTCTAAACCCTCGGTTATGACTCTCGACTATACTCCGGGAGTGATGTTGTTCAAACAACTACCTAAATATGCACTCTCTCTCAAGCAGATATATATTAAATAGGAACGACTAATTGAGGATCATTTCAATTAACCAAAATTATAACGTAGTTGAACAAATAGAGATTAACAACCAACTCAAAACTATATTAATATAACAACCAATTCATCCCCAACGGGTTTCACCAAAACTTTAGATAACAAATTAGCTATTCATGAAAATAACAAAAATCATAAAAGAATTCATATTCAAAGGTAAAAGAACAAAGAAGAAGATTAAAGATTTATGCCCAATGATCCTCCTTGCCTCTTGACATTCCTTATGATATATTTAACTTCCAAAAATCATTCTCCCTTCTATTGGCCGACTTCCTTCGTTTAATGTAGGGTTTAGGGCTGATAATCTTGTATTTTGCACTTTGGTCCCTGAAGTTTACGCGTCCTACTGCGGTCCTACCGCGAGTACGCCAGGACTGTGGCCAGAGCGACCTTCATAATATGCAGCAGTGTTCTGCTATGGTCCTACCCCAGTTACGATTGTTTGGAATTTGAAAAAAAGTAAAACATGAAAGTTGTAGATCTTTGAGTTAACTTTTCAACCATATATTGTGGATCTCGTATGGAGTTCTAAGTAGAGAGTCATGTCTATTCTACTAGACAGTGCACAATATACCTCCTCAATTCTTCGCTCGAACATAATTATCAACTTTGACCCCAGAACCCGATCCCGGCTTAATTCCTTGAGCTCTTTCTAAGACTTCAAAGCTCCAAATCACTTAATTTCATTCTATAACATCTATATAGCTCGGAATCACTCCTACGAGGCATAAAATATATTTTTAGTGCAAAATACTTGCGATTAAAGCGCAAAATCAACTAAAATGCAGTAAATTAGAGTGTAATAATTGACTAAAATACGTAATTATAGCCTATCATCATTGTGACTTATACAACTTATACTAGTTGTATGAGGCAACTTTTTTGTCTCACATTTTTGTGAACCCAGAAATATAAGATTGGGGTCCACAATTTTGTGAGATAAAAAGGAGCCTCATACAACTAGTATATGTTGTATGAGACACAAAATAAAACTTCTCGTCTAGTGTGCATATACGCATTCGTCATCTGCAGCAACAAGCTTTTCTGAGTTTTGTACTACTCTTTTAGGGAATGCGTAGAACATATTAAAGTCTACTTAATCGAAATTTTAAATGGATTATGACACTAACCAGCATTAATTGATGATAATTAATCATATTGGTTGCTATCAGTGAGCAGTAGGTGAATGGTGATGTCCTATAGCATAGTCGGCGATAATGTAACCAATTGTTGCATTGTTATGGTACTTTATATCATAATAAGAGGCACCTGAATTTAATATGCTTAAAATTCATATAATAATTACTAATGAGACACGAAAAAAGTTGCTTCATGCTCTATGGACCAATCAAACAAGAGAAATATAAACAATCAATTCAAAAAAATAGATGAAATGACTAAATCAGAAGAGCAAAAAAATGAAGAAATATAGTTAGAAGCACGAACAAAAAATAAGTATACCAAGGAGAGGAAAAATCAGAGTTTGAAGAGAGGTAAATAAATGCACAAATTAATGAAATAGAAGGAAATTTTTCATAATGTACTCACAAACCGGAATAACTTTAACCAAATTAAAGAAAGTATATATATATATATATATATATATATATATATATATGTCATAATTCGATTCTATGACAATCAACAAGACTAATCGTTCCTTTTGACAAATGTAAGCGTAACAAGCTCCATGATCACTTCTGATTAAGGGAGCTTTCCGTATCCGCCTAAAACGGCTATTGAGGTCACGACTCATCTGATATGTCCGAAATAACCACCTAAGGTGGGCCCGACTCCAAAAAGTCAACTCATACAACAATATCTATAAAAACAAAAGGAGGAGCCAGAAAGAGGAGTTCTACTATCTCCCCATGGGGACTCTAAAAATACAGAGTAAAACACAGAGTGAGAACCCAATATAAAAGGTAGAAAGAAGGTAGATCGAATAAAACATGATTGTAAAGTTCTGAACCTCTCCATGGGGAGGCAGACTACTCTATTATCATGAATAAAGATTACCGATATTTTCCGTTACTAATACAAATATTTCCATTATTTTTTTCTTTGTTAAATTTTGGATATTTACGACTTGCTATGATTGGCCCTCCATTTACATTGATTATTTTGAATTCATAAATACTAATTAAGATTTTGAGTCAAACAATTTGGCGCTATCTGTGGGAATTTCCTAGCAAGATCGCGTAGCCCTTCCTAAAATTAAGAAATAAAGGGAAAACACCGAGGAAAGGGAAAATAATCAATCAGACCCAGCTTGATTCATCTCGTTCGCACGCAAGAACTCGGGCTACGCGCACTCGACTCAAATTAATCAACAAATATTCAACGTCAGTTGAACGAGGAGTCTAGCCATGAGCCTTCGTCGACTTAATTCAACCATAGTTGAATCAGTACTCGGGCTACGCGCCCTCGACTCAAATTAATCAACGAATGTTCAATGACAGATGAACCAGGACTCAGGCCATGAGCCTTCGCCGAATTAATTCAACCATAGTTAAATCAGTACTCGGGCTACGCACCCTCGACTCAAATTAATCAACAAATGTTAACCGACAATTGAACTGGGACTCAGGCCATGAGCCTTCGCCGAATTAATTCAACCATAGTTGAAACAGTACACGGGCTACGTGACCTCGACTCAAATTAATCAATAAATGTTCAACGACAGTTGAACTGGTACTCAGGCCATGAGCCTTCGCCGAATTAATTCAACCATAGTTGAATCAGTACTCGGGCTATGCACCCTTGACTCAAATTAATCAACGAATGTTCAACGATAGTTGAACTGGGATTCAGGCCATGAACCCTCGTCGAATTAATTCAACCATAGTTGAATCAGTACTCGGGCTACGCGCCCTCGACTCAAATTAATCAATGAATATTCAACGACAGTTGAACTAGGACTCAGGCCATGAGCCTTCACCGAATTAATTCCACCATAGTTCAATCAGTACTCAGGCAATGCGCGACTTAAATTAATCGTTTAATGTTTCATCATCATTGGAATGGATTCAGTACATTAGCTCATTAATCTAATACAGTTGAATAAGATGTTAACACGCCACTCAAATGAATCAACTAATGTTCAACGACAGAAACGGACAGCCATAAAACAAGCTAATTAACCATAGCTTGAATCAAGATACGCGCCACTCAAAGACCAATGAATGTCTAACGACATTGAATTGGGATCATCTTCGGGCCATTAATTCCACCATAGAGACAAGTTGGCTGCCTTCGAATTCAAATTAATCAATGAATGTTCAACGCATTACATGCTTCAATTAATTCAACTAATATCAATCATTACTGCTACGCACTGACCCAAATTAATCAACGGTCGTTCAACGATATAACCGGGACTCAGCCACAGTTCACAATCCAACCATACCAACAAGACAAGCTACGCTTCCCCCACTGGGGCTAATCAACGGCATGTTCAACGACAGCTGAATCAACCAGCCACGGTGCCGCCGGCACTAACCATAGTCAACAGCACTGCCAAGATTCCCACTCAAATTAATGAACGAATACCCAACGACAGAGAATCGTTGACTCAGCCATGAGATTTTCCACTACTCCACCATAGTTGAATCAGCACTCAAGCTACCCTCCAGATAATCAACGAAATTCAACGACAATTGAACCGACTCAAAGCCACGAAGCTCAGCCGAATTCACAACCATACACAAGACGCCACGCTCCATCACCAATCAATCTACTGTCTGCTGATTTACCAAATACAGTTCTCGCTGACCAATTCAACTATATCAAATAATGGCCGACCAAATTCCATCATCGAATGTTCCAACATAGTTGAACGGGACTCATTTTCATTATCCTCAGAATTAATTCAACCATAGCTGAATTATACTGGGTTACGCCAAGCTTCAATTAAATAATAGCGAATATATGGTTAGTTTCCGGAGCATTTCTGCTTATTGATATCCATGCCTAAATGTTTTAAAAGTTGAAGGTGTAAGTGTGATTTAAAATCAAGCTCCACACTAAAACTAAACATTATCCAAACAAAACAAAATAAAATGAAAAAAAGAACAACACATTTAATAACCGCATATGAGAAGATTACGCCGGGGTTATTACATTGCCTGCCAGCTTCGCGACATCGCTCGCCGCTGCTTCGCTAATATCTCAAGAATTTCGCATAGACTCCCACAAATGCCATTATCGATAGTTAGCGCATAACATTGCCGGTTTTTCCACGCTTCTTTGTTGACCGCTGAAGATTGCCACAACAGTTGCTTCGTATAATATTTCGCCAAATTGCCAGAATCAGCTCATTGGAACCACCCATGTGCCGCATTGCTCTGACGCTCGTTCTCCTTGTAGCCGCGATGAGCTCCGCGCATTCCAGCGCCATTTGTAGGCCTTATTGGCTTCAGTGCCGTTTCCCTAGTTGGCGCAGCATTTCCACGCACCCAGGAATTGCTAGCACGGACCCCGCACCGCCGGCTGAAGGCTTCGGCCACCTTCGTTGTTGGTACGAAAGACAAGAATCTTCCCATTTCCATTCCAGGTACCCTCTATCACCTTAACAGATAAGCTGCCATTATTCTATTCAGTTTCCGCCGTTGCTCTCGAGCCTACCATCCATCCACACACCGATCCTCCAAGGCTTTACGCACCAGTCGTTGGTCTCGCTCGCAGTCCTCCCCAACTTCCACCCAACGCCTGATTACGTGATCAAGCATTCTCGTTGGGGCCTCCTAATACTTGTCTTCAACTATTAAGACGATAGTGCACTCGACTAAATATCAGTTCAATGAACACCCACCTACAATAAATGTCGGCAACGAATAACGGTATGTCAGGACAGGATATTTTAAACTTGTAGCAAGAGGGGAATAAATAAAGAAACAAACAGCTTCAGCTATTCCCGAATTACGCATTCATCCCCATCACGTTACCTCAAGTTTAATAACGGCTACACTTCATCGATTTCATTTCTTTCACCGTTAGTAATACACCGAGCCAAGTTCGCGATTAATTTTCAGTCTGAAGAAGAATAAATTCTCAAACATAGGAATATCATCGGGGTCCATCTCAGGGACCGCTTCGCATTTCGTTGATCCCATCACGAAACATGCGGACGTCTGCATCCAAGTCGTAATCGTACATAACACTGCCTCCCATCGAGTATACTGAAGAATGTCCACGACCACTGCAGTGCCCCTGCACCATACGTGGGCGGAGCATCAGCAGCAGGGCAGTATTTCCTCTCGGGATCTGAAGCCCAAACTCTTTATTTTTTCCTGTGCTTCCACTGCCGCGCGCGTTCGCATCCTTCCTCACTTGTATGTAGGAAACAGAATTTATCACAATATATAACGTCGAACCGACCGACGTACGGAAAATTAACATGTATTCGACCAAATTTTCATCACTGGGAGACGAGACAAGTTCAGGGCGAACGGTTCCCGACGGACCTCCACCACCAAGGACGCGCGCACTCACGGAGACTCGAGCCGACTGCAGACCCAAAGATGGAATCAAAAGAGAACCCGTGGCCGCACCCGCTTCGAAACGCCATCAGGGGCCCCGCCGGCATATTCTCATTGACGTTCAACCCTGTGTTCTATTAGATTTGAAATTAAACTACACACGAAGAATGTAACCTCCCACGAGGCACATTTCCCCAGCCCACGAGTAGGGGACTTTCTGCGTTAACAATGATTTCGAAAGACACACGAAATCAAATAAAGATGTGACTTGTCATTTACATAACGATAACAAAAACATCGTCCCAACATAGTTAGTTATGTAAGAGAGTGACTTGTCGTTGTATGTTTCGCTGGTACCACGCGGCTCATCCGGCATACCCCCACACTCGCCGATAAACGTATACAAGCATATATAGCTACGGACAGTTTTCAAGCACTTCGCAAACTTTGTAAACATCGCTGCAAGATTGTATAGACGTTCGGCGAGTTTTCTCATGCATTATGTTAGTATTGTTAACCACCAAATGTGGAAATGGGACTCAATCCCAAACTTAAGAAAGGTATGAGTAAAAACACACACCCAAGATGGTGATGTGCCGGTTGGCGAGACAGGACAAGATGAGAAGCCACGGTTCGCCTGCATCAGGGTCATTTCCTCAACGGCCTATTCACTGTGTCATCTCATCGTCGCATACAAAATCCACACTAGTATCTAACGCTTTCATCTATTCAGTTTTGTTTCCGTCTCATTTTAATGTAAGATTCTAAATAGAGACAAGTCTTCAATCGTCGAATACTAATCGCCATCGTACACAGAGAACCATCGATCAAGCTGTTTAAAGACTAAAGGTAGACGATCATCCAAGAACGTATCTCATTCGCAAAGTATTAGTGCTAAATTCTAGTTCACAGCTAGGCCAAGAGTCGCGCAACAACGGTAGGTCAAAAGAAATCAGCAGCCCTATAGGCAAAGAAATCACCCTGAAATTGACGTGCTGATGAACAGACCAACCGGCCAAAAGGCCACACGAGCCAAGGCCATGGGGTCACTTGCCTCCAGCCACAATCGCTTGCCGTCCATGGAAAATGGAGGCGTTCTACTAAAGTGTTACATTGGCAACGAATCCTAATTCATACGCCCGCACAGACCACCGCTCACAAGCTAGAAGAATACAGATATACGAGATCAGATCGACATGAGAAGAGGAAGCAGGGGAGTGACCTCGACATAAGCAGCCAGTTATCTTCTCTTCGCCAGCACTCGACAAGAAGAATGTATTTACATAGTTTTATGACCCACCGTATGTCATAATTCATTATATTGCACACAGTGATTAATCGTTCTTTGATTAATGTAAGTGTATCTTCTTTGATTAAGGAGTTTCAGATTCAGAATGCGTTTATTGAGGTTAATGATTGTTCGATAAATAAATTTTCAAGTTCGACCCAGCATCCATGTTGTACCATCTATAATACAAGTGAGGGAGATTGTATACAGGGTTTAATTGTAATTTAAAATACAAGTAGTAAAATACAGAGCGGTAACCCAAGAGCAAAAGTGCAGCAGATTGACAGATGATTGGGTATTTACGTGGCTGCACTAATTTATTACTCATTTAATAAGACAATGATATTTTCAAGCATTAATACAAATATTTTCATTATTTTTTCTAAGAATTTTTGATATGCTATTTATTTTCAGCATGATTGATTTCATTTAGATGATTAAAGGAATTGCAAACTTACACATTTTGATGTCGAATATATATATATATATATATATATATATATATATATATATATATATATATATATATATATATATATATATATATATGTTTTTTTTTATTATTTTTATTCTAAACTCTTAAAATTTGGTGCAAAAGCAGATTGTCTTCTTTTCTTAGTATTAGCAAATTTAATAGATGAAGAAAAAAATAATTGAGGTGGTGAGCGGCAAGATGAATATCCTTCCACCATTTACACAAAAACCAACAAAAATAATGTTAAGTAGTACATGTAAATTTAATTAGTGGGGTATAATAGTACTGCTCGTTATTTAAATAAAAATAAATTGAGGAAAGTTGAGAGACTAATGCAGGAAAAACTACAAATAAAATTCACGTTTCTAAGCTGGTCAACAATCAACATCTATATTAGCTTTATAGTACATATGCTAGATAAGAGTTGTTTCTACGTTATTTTCAAAGATTATAATATTAAGTCAGGCGATATGAATCATTATCTCTATTGATTTAATACAACGCAAGATTATTCCACAAAATGGATCCAAGAATAACATAGGTTTAAAAAGTGCACAACTCGAATGGAAAGCACCTGAAAAAGAAAAAACAAAAAGGCTATTTTGAATGTGGTATTCTCATTTTATTAGAAACCGACATCTATGTAGATATATACGTCTGTAAAATTTGCAATTGCTCATTACTATATTTTATCTTGGAGAAGTTTTATTGTGTCTCGTACAAACTAGTTGTATGAGATTTATTTTTGTCTCATAAATTTGTGGAGCCTAATCTTACATTTCTGGGTCCACAAATATTTGGTCGACGAAAAAATTGCCTTATACAACTAGTGTCAATTGTATGAGACACAAAATAAAATTTTTCTTCTATTTATATAGGGGCGGCTCAACAAGATTGGTGGCCTAAAGCCAATTTCTAATATGGGCCTTCAAAAGAAAAAAAATAATTCATCTATATTTTTAACGGAAAAGGGCAAAAATTATCTCTATCATATGCTAAATGGTTTATAAATACCCTCCGTCCATCTATCTGTTAAAAAAAATATAATCCGTCCATCTATCCGTTCAAAAAAATACACGAAGTTAATTCTATTAACAAAAATACACCCGCGATTAGCGGCAAAACTGATGGAGTGTCTTTTTTTGAACTGATCGATGGACGGGGTATTAATAAACCGTTTAGCAGACGATAGGGATTTTTATTTAGGCACACTAAGGTTGAGGAGGTCGTGGGTGCGATACGTAAGATGAGTCGGGGCAAAGCGACCGGACCCGATGAGATTCCAGTAAAGTTTTGGAGATACGCGGATAGGGCAGGCTTGGAGTGGCTGACTGGGCTGTTTAATATTATCTTCAAGATAAAGAGGATGCCTAATGAGTGGCAGTGAAGTAAAATGGTTCTGGTGTACAAGAACAAGGGGATATCCAGAATTGTAATAACTATATCGAATTTGTCAAATGATCGATAAGATTAATTTTGGACAAAATTTATTTATCATTGCTGAATCAGAAGGATAGGACCGCGCCAGAATACTGCTGCAAATTCAGAAGGCTAGTCTGGTCGCGGTCCTGGCGTAACCGCGGCAGGAACGCGCCAAAACACTGCTGTAGATTCGAAGGCTAGTCTGGACGCAGTCCTGGCGTAACCGCGGCAGGACGCGTAAACTTCTGAACAAACATCTTTTCCGGAACAAATATCACACCTCTTTCAATAATTGCCTATGAATCAAAGGTGCGCCTCACCCAATAGTTACATTAGTCACACAGCCTTCATAAATGTACATATAAAATGCTTAGATTTTGAGACGCGTCGTTTCTTAACGAATATCACGCCCTTCTCAACGGTGTAAATAAGTAGTCGATCCGGGCGCATATTTTAGTTCTATCTTCTTAAATACGGGTGTGCATTTCATGCGACCCGAATCCAAACCCCGAAATGTTGAATAAGAATATGTCGAGGATCCGGGTGCATTTCATGTGACGTGATTCGAAAGCATATTTTTAAGCAACTTTCTCTTTCGTAAATCATAACCAATAATAAAAGCGGTAAAGGGATATTAACTTGCACTAAGTACATAATTGTAAAAAGCGGATAGATAAGCCAAACACGACAGTTGAGCGACCGTGCTAGAACCACGGAATTCGGGAATGCCTAATACCTTCTCCCGGGTTAATAGAATTCCTTATCCGGATTTCTGGTTCGCGGACTGTTAAATAGAGTCATTCTTTTCCTCGATTCGGGATTTAACCGGTGACTTGGGACACCATAAATCTCCCAAGTGGCGACTCCGAAATAATTAAAATAAATCCCATCTCAATTGTCCTTTAATTGGAAAAACTCTTTGCATCCTCGCGGGTGCGGTAAAAAAGAGGTGTGACAGCCACTCATCAGGCATCCTCTTTGTCTTGAAGATAACATTAAACAGCTCAGTCAGCCACTCTAAGCATGCCCTACCCGCATATCTCCAAAACTCTATGCTTTAATTAATTTGTTATTGTGTGTATGCAGTGTCCCAATTGGAGAAGAAGAGAGATCATATGAGTGAGAATGTGTGTGATAGATACTATTCATTAAATGGGTCGGATAAGGTAAATGGGTTGAAATAATATCCATTTTTTGTTCAAGTCAAAGATTGTCACGTGGCCCAAATAAAAATCCCTATCGTCTGCTAAACGGTTTATTAATACCCCGTCCATCGATCAGTTCAAAAAAAGACACTCCATCAGTTTTGCCGCTAATCGCGGGTGTATTTTTGTTAATAGAATTAACTTCGTGTATTTTTTTGAACGGATAGATGGACGGATTATATTTTTTTTAACAGATAGATGGACGGAGGGTATTTATAAACCATTTAGCATATGATAGAGATAATTTTTGCCCTTTTCCGTTAAAAATATAGATGAATTATTTTTTTTCTTTTGAAGGCCCATATTAGAAATTGGCTTTAGGCCACCAATCTTGTTGAGCCGCCCCTATATAAATAGAAGAAAAATTTTATTTTGTGTCTCATACAATTGACACTAGTTGTATAAGGCAATTTTTTCGTCGACCAAATATTTGTGGACCCAGAAATGTAAGATTAGGCTCCACAAATTTATGAGACAAAAATAAATCTCATACAACTAGTTTGTACGAGACACAATAAAACTTCTCCAAGATAAAATATAGTAATGAGCAATTGCAAATTTTACAGACGTATATATCTACATAGATGTCGGTTTCTAATAAAATGAGAATACCACATTCAAAATAGCCTTTTTGTTTTTTCTTTTTCAGGTGCTTTCCATTCGAGTTGTGCACTTTTTAAACCTATGTTATTCTTGGATCCATTTTGTGGAATAATCTTGCGTTGTATTAAATCAATAGAGATAATGATTCATATCGCCTGACTTAATATTATAATCTTTGAAAATAACGTAGAAACAACTCTTATCTAGCATATGTACTATAAAGCTAATATAGATGTTGATTGTTGACCAGCTTAGAAACGTGAATTTTATTTGTAGTTTTTCCTGCATTAGTCTCTCAACTTTCCTCCATTTATTTTTATTTAAATAACGAGCAGTACTATTATACCCCACTAATTAAATTTACATGTACTACTTAACATTATTTTTGTTGGTTTTTGTGTAAATGGTGGAAGGATATTCAGAAAATTGTGTGGTTCTTATTTACTCAACCATTTTTTCTTCATCTGGTAAAGTAGCGGGCCGATAAAAATATCAGAACTGTTAAAGAAAGCCACGGTTGACGTATTGTCAGCTAACTCTTCAGAAATTTATGTCCCCAACGCCTAATTTGTCACCAAATAACGTGTATATATATATATATATATATATATATATATATATATATATATATATATATATATATATATATATATATATATATATATATATTGTTCGACTCAAAATGTTAATGAGCATTTATGAATTCAAAACAATCAATATAAATTGAGGGCCAATCATAGCAAATCGTAACATATCCAAAATTTAACTAGGGAAAAGATAATGAAAATATTTGTATTAGTAACAGAAAATATCGGTGATCTTTATTCATGGTAATAGAGTAGTCTGCATCCCCATAGAGAGGTTCAGAACTTTACAATCATGTTTTATTCGATCTACCATCTTTCTGCCTTTTATCTTGGGTTCTCACTCTGTATTTTACTCTGTATTTTTAGAGTCCCCATTGGGAGAGAGTGGAACCCCTCTTTCTGTCTCCTCCTTTGGTATTTATAGATATTTTTGTATGAGTTCATCTTTTGGGGTCGGGCCCACGTTAGGAGGTTATTTCAGACATATCAGATGAGTCGTGACCTCAATAGCCGTTTTAGGCGGATACGGAAAGCTCCCTTAATCAAAAGTGATCATGGCGCTTGTTACGCTTACATTAGTCAAAAGGAACGATTAGTCTTGTTGATTGCCATATAATCGAATTATGACCCATACAGTTAGTCCCTCCGCTTATCATGGTCGCCCTGAGGTCGAACCTGATGAGCGGATTTTAGCGGTCGAGGAATAGACCCTTTTCGGGCGAGAGGGGGAATGACGACTGCTTGTGTCGAGGTCATGGCATCTCTTCCCCTCTTCCTCTTGCGTAATAAAGGTCTGATCTCGTATACGAGTATTACTGGCGAAGGGGAACAGTTGGTACGCTGCGACGTGAATTAGGATTCGTTTTGCCCACACGAACTTTGAGGGTGTAGGATCTAACTGCCCTTGGTGGTAAGTCATCCATTTTTCCATAATGAGCGAGGCAACGATTGTGACTGGGCAAGTAATTTATGACCTTAATCGTGGTGACGCCCGTTTCGGTAGAATCGAATCATTTTTTGACGGTTGGATTATGCATTTAATGGCACCCGTCGGTTTTTCCGAAAATTGATTTTGCTGCCTATAAGATGGTTTGGGATACTTGATTCCTGATATTCTCTCGTTCATTTGCAGCTCTTATTTCTTGTGAGCTTTCAGGATTCTTTCTTCTTTGCGACAAGATCTTCCCCGTTCTTAGTTGAATCCAATACCCTTCTTTAGTCTTTAAGCAACTTGATCAATGGTTGGTGCTTCCTCTCATGAAATTTTCCTGATGGTGGTGCCGGTTAGTCTTCCGGTGATTGAAGGCCTGTCTCTGGTGCTAGGGGATGCCGGGCAAAATGAAGTTGAGAGAGCTCCGCTAGTGGATGAAATACTTCCCGCAGTTGGGATCCTAGTGGTGGATTTCACTGTCGACGGTGGGGATGACCTGGTGGATAAGGCCCCGTTGATGAGGGAAGTGGGTATGACCCAATTACGGGAACAGGGGCTCGTGGCTTCTCATGCTGACATCATGCTCGCCCAGCCAGAGGAGAGGGTCCATACCGACCATGCTGGGTATTGTGTTTTTTTACTCATACCCTCTTAGGCTGGGATTCAGGGTCCCACTCCCCAATTTGGTGGTTGACTTTTGTCGATACTACAACATGTGCATGAGGAAACTCACCCCGTCTCTATACAATCTTCTGGCGATGTTTTTAAAGTTTGCAGAGTTAGCCAGAAAGACTGTCACGCTGCAACATGTGCTTGCTCTATACGCTCCTCAGCGAGTGTGGGGGAGTATGCTTCGGATGAGCCCGCATGGTTCGAAGGGGTTGACGGCTGCTCTAGACGACAAAGTCACTCTCTTCCTCTTCTTATGTTGGGACAATCACTGTTTTTGTTATCGTTTATGTAGCTGACAAGTCACCTCCGTCTTTATTCACCGATTTGCGTGTGTGGCTCGAAGCCGTTGTTCCGCACACCGAGGGGGTCCCCTCGTGGCCGTCTTTTTGGGGGAAATATGGCTGGGGGCCAGCTATAGGTAAGAGGTTTACATTCTTCGTGTGTAGTTTATTTCAAATCTAATAGAACCTGGGGTTGACCCGGTCCTTTGTCTGCATGAAGGGTGTACCGAGGCAGAGCCCCTCAATTGGCGTTTCGGCGGCCTGGTGCGATTGCCAGGTTCTTTGCTGCACCGGTGCCATGCCGGGTGCCCAGGGCCACATCGGTCGAGTCTTCCGCAGTGCCTTCCCCTTCACATCCCTTAATTTGTGGCGAAGGTCCGTCGGGGACCGTTCGCCCTCGAGACGGCTCGTCTTCTTGTGATGAGGAAGAGAGACCTTTGGTCAGGCGCAGGATTATTTCCCCTCCGGCTCCGTCAGCCGCCGGTTCGACCCGTTCCTCCTATTGTGATAAATTTGTATTTCCCCCCCCCCTTCTGGGGTGAGGGAGGATGCGGACGCGGCGCATACTCCAGACGATAGGCCAGGAGAAAATAAGGTTTGGGCTCGAGAGGATCGAGAGGGAAGTGTCGCCCCTACTGCTCAGTCTTCCACCCATATGGTCGAGTTGGGGAACCTTCTCGGGTGGTCGTGGACATTGGCGACTCGAATACTCCTTCGATGGAGGTGGCGGCAGTGGGAGAATGTTCTATGTCTGATTCTGACTTGGACTCTGAGGACGTCCGCATGTTTCGTGATGGGATCACGAATGCGGCGGTCCATCCGGACGAGAGGCCGCGTGTTGTTGAAATTCCTATGAACGAGAATTTGTTCTTGCTGGACTCTGCTTTGGTGTCGCAGCTTGGTCAGTTGTGTTCTGCGGTTGAGAATGAATCATTGAGGGAGGTGCTAGCCGTTGGTCTGATAAACGAGGTAGCAGTGATGGGGATGAGGGTACGTATTCCGGGGTAACCGCTTGTTTGTTTGCTATTTATTCCCCTCTTCTTACAAGTTTCCGTATCCCTATCTGACTTCTCGTTCTTCGTTTTGCCGACATTTTTATTGTAGGTGGAGAGTCTTCATCGGGCCAATGTTTAGTCCGGAGTACTTTTATGCGTGCTTGATAGTTGTTATCGTTACCGGAATAAGTGTAGGGAGTTGAGCGAGCTTATAAGGACTGATCCCCGTAATCGGGCGTTAGTTGAAGAGTTGGCGAGGAGGGATTTGCAGGCGAACCAAGCGCTTGGTCGCATAAGAGCCTTGGAGGATCAGTTGTGTCGGATGGATGACGAACTCGAGGCTGGGCGGAGGGCTTGGATAGAGTGTGAGCGCTTATGCTTGACCAAGGTGATAGAGGGTACCTCGGAATGGAGTGGGAAGGTTGCTGTGCTGGAAGGAGAATTGCCCGCTTTGAAGCGAAGGTTGGCCGAAGCCTCGGCCCGGGCAGATGAATTGCAGGGTGTTATCCGTGCTAACAATTCCTAGTTGGCGTTAGTGAGAGCTACTGCCGCCTTTAGGGAGAGCAGCCTTGAGGAGCGGATTAGGGTTCTAGAGCGGGGCGCTCAAGATGCGGCGGAGCAAATCGCACTTCTAGAGGAGGAGAACAGGCGCATCCAAGAGCAATCTGCTTTTATGGGTGGTTCCCATGAGGTTTGGGTTTACGCCGAGGCCCAGCGGGATGTATACAAGCACTTGTTTGAGGCCGACATCATTTCCAAAGCAGTTTTTGAAGGAGCGCACTAGAGGGCGTGGAAGGCTCGCGTGGAATGTGATTTCAATGTTGTAACGCCTTGTATCGATAATGGCGCTGGTGGGAGTCTAGTATAGAAATTGCGGGTGGTGGCGAAGGCGGAACAGGTGGCGAAGCGGCAGGAGCAGGAGATGGTGCGGCTGGCGCGGGGGACGGTGGGGATGGCCCCGAGTGAAAAAGAGTGATATTTTCTCCTATCTAGCGGTTGTTGCCGTATGTTGTTGTTCCTTTTTTTTCATTTTGTTTTTGTTTTCTGTTTGGATAATGTTTGGTTTGGTGTGGACGGTCGTGGATGGTGATTGTTCCTTTAAATCAAGGGGGAGCTTCACTTTTCGCATTGCTCGATTACTACTTGTTTCATTTGTGCTCCCCCCCCAGTTCAACTGTCATCGTATATTCGTTTATTAGTTTGAATTGAGGGCGCGTAGCCCGAGTACTAATTCAACTATGGTTGAATTAATTCGAGGATGGCTCAAGGCATGAGTCCCATTTCAACTGTCGTTGAACATTCATTGATGAATTTGAGTCGAGGGCGCGTAGCCCGAGTACTGATTCAATTATGGTTGAATTAATTCGGCGAAGGCTCATGGCTTGAGTCCCAGTACAACTGTCGTTGAACATTCGTTGATTAATTTGAGTCGAGGGCACGTAGCCCGAGTACTGATTCAACTATGGTTGAATTAATTCGGCGAAGGCTCATGGCCTGAGTCCCAGTTCAACTGTCGTTGAACATTCATTGATTAATTTGAGTTGAGGGCGTGTAACCCGAGTACTGATTCAACTATGGTTGAATTAATTCGGAAAAGTCTCATGGCCTGAGTCCCAGTTCTCCTGTCGTTGAACATTCGTTCATTAATTTGAGTCGAGGGTGCGAAGCCCGAGTACTGATTCAACTATAGTTGAATTCGGCGAAGGCTCATGGCCTGAGTCCCAGTTCAACTGTCGTTGAACATTCGTTGATTAATTTGAGTCGAGGGCGCGTAGCCCGAGTACTGATTCAACTATGGTTGAATTAATTCGGCGAAGACTCATGGCCTGAGTCCCAGTTTAACTATCGTTGAACATTCGTTGATTAATTTGAATCGAGGTCGCGTAGCCCGAGTAATGATTCAATATTGGTTGAATTAATTCAGCGAAGGCTCATGGCCTGAGTCCCAGTTCAACTGTCGTTGAACATTCATTGATTAATTTGAGTCGAGGGCGCGTAGCCCGAGTACTGATTCAACTATGGTTGAATTAATTCGGCGAAAGATCATGGCTTGGGTCCCAATTCAACTGTCGTTGAACATTCATTGATTAATTTGAGTCGAGGGCGCGTAGCTCGAGTACTGATTCAACTATGGTTGAATTTATTCGGCAAAGGCTCATGGCCTGAGTCCCGTTTCAATTGTCGTTGAACATTCGTTGATTAATTTGAGTCAAGGGCGTGTTGCCCGAGTACTGATTCAACTATTGTTGAATTAATTCGGCGAAGGCTCATGGCCTTAGTCCCATTTCAACTGTTGTTGAACATTCTTTGATTAATTTAAGTCGAGGGAGCGTAGCCCGAGTACTGATTCAACTATGGTTGAAGTTATTCGGCGAAGGCTCATAGCCTGAGTCCCACTTCAACTGTCGTTGAACATTCGTTGAATATATTGAGTCGCGGGCCTATAGCCCGAGTATCGATTCAAATATGGTTGAATTAATTCGGCGAAGGCTCATGGCCAGAGTCCCAAATCAACTTTCATTGAATACTTGTTTAATATTTTGAGTCGAGGGCGCATTGCCTGAGTACTGATTGAACTATGGTGGAATTAATTCGGTGAAGGCTCATGGCCTGAGTCCTAGTTCAACTGTCGTTGAATATTCATTGATTAATTTGAGTCGAGGGCGCGTAGCCCGAGTACTGATTCAACTATGGTTGAATTAATTCGACGAGGGTTCATGGCCTGAATCCCAGTTCAACTATCGTTGAACATTCGTTGATTAATTTGAGTCAAGGGTGCATAGCCCGAGTACTGATTCAACTATGGTTGAATTAATTCGGCGAAGGCTCATGGCCTGAGTACCAGTTCAACTGTCGTTGAACATTTATTGATTAATTTGAGTCGAGGTCACGTAGCCCGTGTACTGTTTCAACTATGGTTGAATTAATTCGGCGAAGGCTCATGGCCTGAGTCCCAGTTCAATTGTCGGTTAACATTTGTTGATTAATTTGAGTCGAGGGTGCGTAGCCCGAGTACTGATTTAACTATGGTTGAATTAATTCGGCGAAGGCTCATGGCCTGAGTCCTGGTTCATCTGTCATTGAACATTCGTTGATTAATTTGAGTCGAGGGCGCGTAGCCCGAGTACTGATTCAACTATGGTTGAATTAAGTCGACGAAGGCTCATGGCTAGACTCCTCGTTCAACTGACGTTGAATATTTGTTGATTAATTTGAGTCGAGTGCGCGTAGCCCGAGTTCTTGCGTGCGAACGAGATGAATCAAGCTGGGTCTGATTGATTATTTTCCCTTTCCTCGGTGTTTTCCCTTTATTTCTTAATTTTAGGAAGGGCTACGCGATCTTGCTAGGAAATTCCCACAGATAGCGCCAAATTGTTTGACTCAAAATCTTAATTAGTATTTATGAATTCAAAATAATCAATGTAAATGGAGGGCCAATCATAGCAAGTCGTAAATATCCAAAATTTAACAAAGAAAAAAATAATGGAAATATTTGTATTAGTAACGGAAAATATCGGTAATCTTTATTCATGATAATAGAGTAGTCTGCCTCCCCATGGAGAGGTTCAGAACTTTACAATCATGTTTTATTCGATCTACCTTCTTTCTACCTTTTATATTGGGTTCTCACTCTATGTTTTACTCTGTATTTTTAGAGTCCCCATGGGGAGATAGTAGAACTCCTCTTTCTGGCTCCTCCTTTTGTTTTTATAGATATTGTTGTATGAGTTGACTTTTTGGAGTCGGGCCCACCTTAGGTGGTTATTTCGGACATATCAGATGAGTCGTGACCTCAATAGCCGTTTTAGGCGGATTCGGAAAGCTCCCTTAATCAGAAGTGATCATGGAGCTTGTTACGCTTACATTTGTCAAAAGGAACGATTAGTCTTGTTGATTGTCATAGAATCGAATTATGACATATATATATATATATATATATATATATATATATATACTTTCTTTAATTTGGTTAAAGTTATTCCGGTTTGTGAGTACATTATGAAAAATTTCCTTCTATTTCATTAATTTGTGCATTTATTTACCTCTCTTCAAACTCTGATTTTTCCTCTCCTTGGTATACTTATTTTTTGTTCGTGCTTCTAACTATATTTCTTCATTTTTTTGCTCTTCTGATTTAGTCATTTCATCTATTTTTTTGAATTGATTGTTTATATTTCTCTTGTTTGATTGGTCCATAGAGCATGAAGCAACTTTTTTCGTGTCTCATTAGTAATTATTATATGAATTTTAAGCATATTAAATTCAGGTGCCTCTTATTATGATATAAAGTACCATAACAATGCAACAATTGGTTACATTATCGCCGACTATGCTATAGGACATCACCATTCACCTACTGCTCACTGATAGCAACCAATATGATTAATTATCATCAATTAATGCTGGTTAGTGTCATAATCCATTTAAAATTTCGATTAAGTAGACTTTAATATGTTCTACGCATTCCCTAAAAGAGTAGTACAAAACTCAGAAAAGCTTGTTGCTGCAGATGACGAATGCGTATATGCACACTAGACGAGAAGTTTTATTTTGTGTCTCATACAACATATACTAGTTGTATGAGGCTCCTTTTTATCTCACAAAATTGTGGACCCCAATCTTATATTTCTGGGTTCACAAAAATGTGAGACAAAAAAGTTGCCTCATACAACTAGTATAAGTTGTATAAGTCACAATGATGATAGGCTATAATTACGTATTTTAGTCAATTATTACACTCTAATTTACTGCATTTTAGTTGATTTTGCGCTTTAATCGCAAGTATTTTGCACTAAAAATATATTTTATGCCTCGTAGGAGTGATTCCGAGCTATATAGATGTTATAGAATGAAATTAAGTGATTTGGAGCTTTGAAGTCTTAGAAAGAGCTCAAGGAATTAAGCCGGGATCGGGTTCTGGGGTCAAAGTTGATAATTATGTTCGAGCGAAGAATTGAGGAGGTATATTGTGCACTGTCTAGTAGAATAGACATGACTCTCTACTTAGAACTCCATACGAGATCCACAATATATGGTTGAAAAGTTAACTCAAAGATCTACAACTTTCATGTTTTACTTTTTTTCAAATTCCAAACAATCGTAACTGGGGTAGGACCATAGCAGAACACTGCTGCATATTATGAAGGTCGCTCTGGCCACAGTCCTGGCGTACTCGCGGTAGGACCGCAGTAGGACGCGTAAACTTCAGGGACCAAAGTGCAAAATACAAGATTATCAGCCCTAAACCCTACATTAAACGAAGGAAGTCGGCCAATAGAAGGGAGAATGATTTTTGGAAGTTAAATATATCATAAGGAATGTCAAGAGGCAAGGAGGATCATTGGGCATAAATCTTTAATCTTCTTCTTTGTTCTTTTACCTTTGAATATGAATTCTTTTATGATTTTTGTTATTTTCATGAATAGCTAATTTGTTATCTAAAGTTTTGGTGAAACCCGTTGGGGATGAATTGGTTGTTATATTAATATAGTTTTGAGTTGGTTGTTAATCTCTATTTGTTCAACTACGTTATAATTTTGGTTAATTGAAATGATCCTCAATTAGTCGTTCCTATTTAATATATATCTGCTTGAGAGAGAGTGCATATTTAGGTAGTTGTTTGAACAACATCACTTCCGGAGTATAGTCCAGAGTCATAACCGAGGGTTTAGAGGTTGGATTAGAGATAATAATACCTAGGGTGCAATCTAAGTGAACAGTAATATGAATCTAGCTACCGTAGCTTGAGAAAGTCTGTCTAGTAAATTATCCTAATTGCTTGAGAGAGATTTATGATAGTTGGAGAGTTCATGATTGATAGAGGCAACTAAGTCACAGCTATAAGAAATATACAACTAAGAAAATCAACAACCGGAAAAGCCATTACCTTAGATCTTTATTCCAATTGTTTACGATTCAAGCATAGTTAGTTTTCATCTGTTTATTTATTTTCAATCTTGCCTTCTTGGTGATATTAAACAGATACAACTAAGCCTTAGTTCTCTGTGAAATTCGACTCCGAACTTTTAGACCGGATTATATTTGCAGCAACTGCTTATCCTTTTTAGGACTAGAGTAGGGTGTGATCAAACTTTGGCGCCATTGCCGGAGAACTAATGGTGTAGTTGTAGCTGTATATATTGCTAGCGTTCAATTTTGAACTTTAACTTTGTTTTATTGTTTTTGTATTTTTTATAACTGTTGATTTGAGAAACATGGCATCTTGGAATTATGGAAATTTAGGTGTAGATAATTCTACTATTGATCTCCATACATATTGTGAATGAAATCACATGTGAAAAAATTTTCAAAACGTCCCTAAGAGCGAGTTATGTGCACTAGCTCAATATTTTTTGTGGAATATGTGTGATGTGTGTGGTGGTAAAAATGGTCACTTTTATGGTTGTTCTTATATTTTTTTATCTTCCCCCAACCCCTTACTATGATAGTTCTACATTTTCTTGTGAAGTAAATAGGAACAAAGAACATGGGGATGCAAACCTAAAGGAGATCAGGGATATGCTAAAGTGACTTCTGGAACAAAACAATGAGAAACAATTGCACATAAAAAAGGCAAGAGGCAACTATTCGCAAGTTGGAGGCTCAATTGAGTCAAATTATTGGAGCTTTTAATGCTCAACAAGACAATATTGAGGATAGTAGCCAAGAAGGGCATGAATTTGAGGTATTAATTGGGGAGGTCAGAGTTGAACATCAACAACCTAGCCAACTACAGTTTGAGGATGTCGACTTTGAAGAAGTGAGAATAGAGTCAGCAAAGGACATTGAGGATACAAATTTTGATGACTCTAGTATCATTGATGTTGAGGATATTGAAAATCCTGAAGTTCATGTGTTTGAGCACATTGGTCCATACTCCATATATTTGGATGATGATATGGAAATATAGTCATCTGAAACGATCGAAAAGTCAAGGAATGAGGAACAAGGTGCATATATTTTGGAATTATTTTTACCAGAAAGTCGGGATTACATACCTCATACAAAGGCCAATGAGTGCAGAATACTACATTATTTTCTTGGGCTAGTTAGATCCGTTCCACTGCCCCATGGCCATAATCATAAGCTTGAATCAAAACTTGAGGTTCAATTTATAAGCTCGAGGTGGAGGAAAAAAGTTATTCGCGTCGTACATCAAGCGCTTATTAGGAGGAAACCTAGCTTTATTACTTTCTTTTATTTATTTTTTTATTGTATTATTTTTGTAGTGCCATTTTTTTCATTTTTCCAGGAGCATGAAAATTAAAGATATTGGAAGGATGCAACAACAAACCAAATGGTTGGAACTGAGTGTGAAGTACCCGCACAAAGGACCAAGCCTGAGAGAAGTCTGAGTACCCCATGAGTTGCTAGTGCTTCGGTCTTTGGCACTATGGAGTTAATTTTTCCCTCTTATTAGTATGGTGTGCATTGGGGATAATGCACAATTTTAAGTGTGGGGTGAGGAGATTGTCTGGGTGACTTTCTATGCTATTTTAGTTGTGTTAGTCTAATTGAATAATTTTTTAAAAAAAAAGAAAAGATTGGACTTTTCTCGACGGTAGATCTATTAGATAATTTTCTTGAGAGAGAAAATACCAAAAAGATTTTTTTATTTTGTTTTAGGTAGTGTAGTAACTCCCCTTGGTTTTTCTTTGGGCCAAGGTTCTTTTTTATGGGTTTTATTTGAAATTAGGAGCCATTGTTTTGTGCTTTGAATTAAAGCAATATCTCTTAACTTGGTTATGCCTTGAGAATACTGAGTACTTTGGTTGTGACGCTTATGCTCAGTTTTTTACTCTTGTAGAAGTACCTTAAATTGTATTATCTTAACTTTGCTTAACGGCTTTGACTAGAGTGTCTATGAATCCAATCCTAAGTAACTTATGTGCCATGTGTGTGTAAGATTTTGTATTATTCACGGCATTGTATTTGATGCATAGAACTTGCCATGAGTATTTGCAAAGCGAAATAGTAGTGTTGTTCAGTCTTGGAAGTGATATAGGCATTTTCTTGTTAAGCTAGATATGTATATTTTACCCGCCTAATTGCTATGTATCATGGTTAACCTCTTTAAGCCTATAATTCTTTTTCTTTAGCTACCACATTATAAGCCTTTCCCATTTATTTCAATTAACCATCTATTTGAACCATTATAACCTCTCATGATCGCTTGAATTATTATGAACTTTGTAAAGTTAAAGTGTGGGGTGGTTGGTTTGGCTTTTGAGCGAAACTAATTGAATAAAGAGAAATGTACACTGTTTTGAAAAAAAAGAAGATTCACTTGAATTAAAAAAAAATATATAGTTGGATTGTTGTGAATTTTTTTTTCAAGTGGTGGTTCATGATATAAGTGTGCTTAAAGAATAATGGGGTAATTTATATTGATGTGAAGGTGAAATTTTGGTTTGACATAAGTATGAAATTTAAATGTTATAATGTATGTATTAAAGTGCTTAGGGAGGTGTAGTCACTCTTATATATAAATGTATCCTACCGTCATGTAGCCTACATTACAACCAAAAAAGTTCTAATTGAGATTGAATAAGCTCGATTAGTTGAGTAGTACACTACGAGCAAGCTTACGGTGCATCTTTTGTGACATATTAAAGTTATTTCTGAGAGTGAGTGAATTTTTTCTATCTTGAGTTCTTAAGTGTTGTTAAATTTTATTGTATGGAACTACTCTCTTGTTGTCACGACCCCAAATCTGGTCGTGATGGTGCCCAGCACATTGCTAAGCCAGCCTGACCAATCAATATCAACAACGGAGCTAGAAGCTCTCTTTAGCCCATTTAAGCATATTAACTCACGAAGCAACAGCGATACATATAACGAAAACGGGGAACCAAGTCCCATAATACATCGACCCCCATAGACCGAAGGGTCAAGAGTCATGAGCCTCTACTGAACATAAGTGTATAAAGGTTTACAAGATACCAAGTGCGGAAAGAAAAGTCGATACAGAATCAAAAGACAGTAAGAAGGAATATCGGGTCCTGCGGACTCTGCAGCTACCTCGTATATCCCACAGATGTCGCCTCGCACAGCTACTGGATCACTGCTGAGAGGTACCTGGATCTGCACACAAGGTGCAGGGAGTAAAATGAGTACTGCCAGACTCAGTGGTAATAAACAAGGGTAAGACAGCGCAGATAAGAAATCCGCAATAAAGCACTATGTAAAGTCGTAATCAAATACCCTGTCACAGAATCAATATCGACTGTACCTGTACCAATAAGTACCAGCAAAACAGTATAACAGCTAGCAGATGTAGCTAAATGCAATGCAATGCATGATATGATCGCGACGGCGCGTAGCCCGATCTAATTTGGGTACCCGTGCTCACTGTGGGGGTTCAGACTCCGGAGGGGCTCCTACAGCCCAAGCACAACATCACTGCGGTGTGCAGTCTGATCCAACATATATACTGTCGCGGCGCGCAGCCCGATCCACTACCAGTCAGCTAATATGCAAATACAGCCTCGCAGGCTCAAAAGTAGTTTTGAAAACCTTTTTATCATTTTTCAGTTGGAAAACAGTAATACCAAGTTCCAGAGATTGGAAATAGCATGATAACAGAAATAGCTACGGACTGGTAGTAACTAACATGTCAATATGATAAGACAATGATAACGATCCTCGCCGGATCCAATAACTGGCTCACGGCCCACAAGTATACTCAACCGCCCAAGAAGGGGGTTCCTCGACTCAAGAGTGGCCAATATCTCAATATATAGTATGCAACCATCCGAGAAGGAGGTTCGACGGCTCAAGAATAGCCAATGTTAAAACACAGTCTCAACAAGTCGGACTAAGCCATAGTCCCCAATCACAATCGACCCCGCACTCACAAGAGAGTACGTGTCTCGCCGCTATACGGCGTCACAAAGTGGTATACCGGGGTTTCGAACCCGCTGGTCATCACCCACATCTATTACTCACCTCAATACGGCGCGACGACTACTCCGCAATGCCCTTGCCACGAGAATCAAGCTCCGCACGCGTAGAATCTGATCAAATACGGTAGAAATACAACAAATTAGGCCAATGGGACGACACCCAATCAATACAACTCAATTTACATCAAAATTCCCAAAGTTGTCCAAACCCGACTTTCGGTACGCTTGTCGAAAAATTATAAAAGTCATATTTTCGGAATCCTCATCTCGATACGAGTCTAGGCATATAAAATTTACCAAAATCGGACTCCATTTACCCACCCAAATCGGTGTTTCCCTTCAGTTTAGGCCTAGGGCTCAAACCCACCTTTAATCTTCCATTTACAGGGATTTAACCAAGGATTTCATGTTAAAATGATGTAATTAAGCCACAAAACATACCTCCAACGAAACCCCGATGATTTCCCAGCGATCTCCCGTCAATTTCTTCTCTTGGAACTCAAAAATGGAGGTTTTGGGTACTAGACCCGAGACTGACCAGTTCTGGTTTTAACTTCACTGCCAGCCTATTTTCTTCATCGCGTTCGCGACGCCTCTCACGCGTTCGCGAAGCTCCGCCCAAAATAACCTTCGCGAACGCGACATGCCATACGCGTTCGCGATGCACATTTTCCTCAGCCATCCGGAGATCCCTCTACGCGAACGCGGCCACGACCCACGCGAACGCGATGCCTAATGACTTCCCTCTACAAGAATGCGACCTTCACCCACGCGTTTGCGATGCTTCACAGCCTTTCCAATACGCGAACGCGATACCTCCCTCGCGAACGCGATGCATGCTGAACCCGGCCTACGCGAACGCGGGCCTTGCCCTCGCGAACGCGAAGGCCAAATCACTGCCCAGTGATCTGCAATTTACAGCAGACCCTTTATTGTTTCAAAGTGCCGGATAATGGTCCGGATTCACCCCGAGGCCCTCGGGACCCCAACGAAAACCACCAACATACCCCAAAACACGATACGAACTTGTTCCAATCATAAAAACACCATCCTAAGCATCAAAATCACCAATTACCCACGGATTCAAGCCTAAATTTCTTAAAACTTTCCGAATTACACATTCCATCAAATACCCGACCAAACGACGCCCGAATGACCTGAAATTTTGTGGAGGCACATCCAAAATCACCTAACGGAGCTACTGCAACTGTCGTAATTCCATTCCGACCCCCGGATCAAAATCTCACCTACCGTTCGGATTTCGCCAAAATTCAACCTTAGCCAATTCAAGCCTATTTCTACACCGGCCTCCAAATTCAATTCCGATTGCTCCCCTAAGTCACAAATCACCTCCCGGAACTAACCGATTTATCAGAATCCGATTCCGAGCCTTCTAACCAAATAGTCTACTCCGAGTTGACTTTCCTTATTCAAGTTTCCTTCAAAAAGGCTATATGCCTCATTTTCAATCCAATTCACTCCTAACTCACCCGACTCTAACACTGTTATAAAAGCATAAAACATGTAATTACAACATAACGGGGTGGAAATTCCCGTGACGACGAGCCGGGTCGTCACATTCTCCCCCTCTTAAGCAAACGCTCGTCCTCGAGCGAGTCAAGAAACATACCTGAAGTCTCAAACAAGTGAGGATATCTGCTCCGCATCTCCCGCTCGATCTCCCAAGTGGCCTCCTCCACGGGTCAACCTCTCCACTGAACCTTAACTGATGCAATCTCCTTGGACCTCAATTTTCTCATCTGACGACCCAAAATAGAAATAGGCTCCACATCATAGGATAGGTCACCATCAAGCTGAATGGTACTGAAGTCTAATACATGAGACGGATCTCCAATGTACTTCCGGAGCATAGACACATGGAATACTCGTGACGACGAGCCGGGTCGTCACATTCTCCCCCTCTTAAGCAAACGCTCGTCCTCGAAAGGACCAATGTACCTAGGACTCAACTTTCCTTTCTTCCCAAACCTCATGACACCCTTCATAGGTGAAACCTTCAACAATACTCTGTCACCAACCATGAAAGACAACTCTCGAACTCTACGGTCCGCATAACTCTTCTGACGAGACTGTGCTGTACGAAGCCTCTCCTGGATCAACTTTGCTCTATCTAGAGCATCCTGGACTAACTCAGTCCCTATCAATCTAACCTCGCCAGGCTCAAACCATCCCACGGGGGATCTACACTGCCTGCCATACAATGCCTCATACGGGGCCATCTGAATACTCGACTGATAACTGTTGTTGTAGGCAAACTCGGCAAGTGGTAGGAACTCATCCCACGAACCACCAAAGTCAATCACACATGCTCGCAACATATCCTCCAGAATCTGAATAGTACGCTCAGACTGTCCGTCTGTCTGGGGGTGAAATGCTGTACTCAACTCAACCCGTGTACCCATCTCTCGCTGAAATGCTCTCCAAAACCGAGAAGTGAACCGAGTACCCCTGTCGGATATGATAGACACTGGGACCCCATGCAACCAAACAATCTCTCAAATAAAGATCGCTGCCAACCGCTCCGATGAGTAGGTAGTACTAACTGGAATGAAGTGAGCTGACTTGGTCAGTCTATCCACAATCACCCATACGGAATCAAACTTCCTCGCCGTCCGAGGGAGTCCAGTAACAAAGTCCATAGTGATCCTCTCCCATTTCCACTCAGGAATATCAATGCGCTGAAATACACCACCGGGCCTCTGATGCTCGTACTTAACCTGCTGACAGTTGAGGCACCGTGCTACATGTCCGACAATGTCCATTTTCATCTTTCTCCACCAATAGTGTTGTTTCAAATCTTGATACATCTTCGCGGCTCCTGGATGGATAGAATACCGCGAGCTATGGGCCTCCTCCGGAATCAACTCACGAAGGCCATCAACATTGGGCACACATATCCGGCCCTACATCCTCAATACGCCGTCACTATTAATGGTGACATCTCTAGCATCATCATGCTGAACTCTGTCCCTGAGGACAGCCAAATGTGGATCATCATACTGGAGCTGACGAATACGATCATATAGAGATGACCGAGATACAACACAAGCCAATACCCAGCTAGGCTCCGAAATATCTAACCTCACTAGCCGATTGGCTAACTCCTGAACATCATAAGCAAATGATCTCTCCCCAGCTAGAATATATGCCAAGCTGCCCATACTGACCGCCCTTCGGCTCAAAGCATCGGCCACCACATTGGCCTTCCCCAGATGATATAGAATAGTAATGTCATAATACTTCAGCAACTCAAGCCATCTCCGCTGTCTCAAATTAAGGTCTTTCTGTTTGAACAAGTGCCGGAGACTACGATGGTCGGTATACACCTCACAAGACACACCGTACAAATAGTGCCTCCAAATCTTCAATGCATGAACAATGGCGGCTAGCTCCAAATCATGAACGGGATAGTTCTTCTCATGTGGCTTCAACTGCCGAGAAGCATAAGCAATCACCTTACCTTCCTGCATCAACACACAACCTATCCTCACTCTCGAGGCATCACAATAAACGGTATATGAACCTGAAGCCGATGGCAATACTAACACCGGAGCTGTGGTCAAAGCTGTCTTGAGCTTCTGAAAGCTCTCCTCGCACTCATCCGACCACACGAATGGTGCACCCTTCTGGGTCAATTTAGTTAATAAAGAAGCAATGGATGAAAATCCTTGAACAAATCGGCGATAATATCCCGCCAAGCCAAGAAAACTCCTAATCTCTGTAGCTGAGGACGGTCTAGGCCAACTCTGCACCGCCTCTATCTTCTTTGGATCAACCTGAATACCATCACGAGACACCACATGCCCCAGAAATGCTACGGACTCGAGCCAAAACTCGCACTTGGAGAATTTAGCATATAGCTTCTCCTCCCTCAATCTCTGCAACACAATACTCAAATGCTGAGCATGCTCCTCCCGACTACGGGAGTAGACTAGAATGTCATCAATGAACACAATCACAAATGAATCCAAATAAGGCCTGAACACACTGTTCATCAGATGCATAAATGCTGCTGGGGCGTTGGTCAGCCCAAACGACATTACAAGAAACTCATAATGACCATATCGGGTCCTGAATGCAGTCTTCATAATATCCGAGTCCTTGATCTTCAGCTGATGATAGCCCGAACGAAGATCGATCTTAGAAAACACCCTCGCACCTTGTAACTGATCAAACAAATCATCTATGCGCGGTAGAGGGTACTTGTTCTTCAGTGTCACTTTGTTCAATTGCCTATAATCAATACACATTCGCATGGAATCATCTTTCTTTTTAACAAATAATACCGGCGCACCCCACGGGGACACACTAGGGCGGATGAAACCCTTATCCAGAAGCTCCTGAACTTTCAGTTCTTTCAACTCAACCGGTGCCATACGATAAGGAGGAATGGATATGGGCTGAGTGCCCGGCACCAAGTCAATGCCAAAATCAATATCCCTGTCCGGCGGCATGCCCGGCAGGTCTGAGGGGAATACATCCGGAAAGTCCCTCACAACAGGTACAGAATCAATGCTAGGAGACTCAGCTCCCACATCTCTCACAAAAGCTAAGTACGATAAACACCCTTTTTCAACCATCTTCTAAGCTTTTAAGAACGAAATAACACGGCTAGGGACGAAATCGGTCGAACCCCGCCACTCGATCTGAGAAATACCAGGAATGGCCAACGTAACTGTCTTAGCATGATAGTCCAATATAGCATGGTACGGAGACAACCGGTCCATACCCAATATAACATCAAAGTCCACCATACCCAACAATAACAAAACTCCCTGGGTCTCCAGACCCCCAATAGATATAACACAGGATCTATAGGACATGATCCACAACGATCGTATCACCCACGGGGGTGGATACATGAACAGGTAAATCAAGACTACTACGAGTCGCACCCAAGTGATGTGCAAAGTAAGAGGACACGTAAGAATATGTGGACCCTAGATCAAATGGAACAGAGGCATCTCTATGATAGACAGAAATGATACCTGTAATCACTGCATCGGAGGCAACTGCATCACGCCTGTCAGGAAGTGCATAGAACCGTGCCTGGCCTCCACCAGATCTCTCCTCTCCCCTCGGGCGACCACGAGAAGACTGACCTCCACCTCTACTAGACTGAGATGGTGCTGAAGATGAGGGCTGATCCCTCTGCTGAGTCCTGTCCCTACGGAGTCGAGGGCACTGTCTCCTCATGTGGCCAAACTCACCACACTCATAACATGCACCTGGTGCTGGAGAAGGGGACTGAAGGGAGCCCCTCGCCACAGAAGAACCCTGGGTTGAAGAAGTAGGTGCAGCACCCTGGGCTGGAAGGGCACTAAGTGATGACTGACCCTGCTGAAACCCCTGTCGACCACGACCATAAGAACCTCCGCTCTGCTCTGGGCGGCCTGAATGAGAAGGTCTAGACGAGCGGCCTCTGCTCTGCTGGGAATGCCCTCTAGATGGAGCACCACTGAAACTGCCAGAACCATGAGGCCTCTTGGCCTCCCACTCCTCTCTCTCTCGGCGATGATCCGCCTCAATGGAACGTGCCATATCAACAACCTGCTCAAATGATGATGACAAAACTCTCTCTCGGTCATAAGAATGCGGATAGAGTAGTTGAGGCCATCAATGAACTTCCTGATCCTCTCCCTATCATTAGGGATCATACATGTGGCATGCCTAGCCAACTGTGTGAATCTAAGCTCATACTGAGTCACAGACATGTCGCCCTGAATCAACCACTCGAACTGGCGACGTAGCTCCTCGCGACGAGACTGAGGTACATATTTCTCTAGAAAGAGAGTAGAGAACTGCTGCCATGTGAGAGGTGCTGCTCTTGCAGGCCTACGCCTCTCAAACTCCTCCCACCAATCAAATGCGGGACCAGTGAACTGAAAGGTAGTAAATGAAACTCCGCTGGACTCAAGAATACCAGCCGTCCGCAACATCCTCTAACACTTGTCCAAGAAACCCTGGGCATCCTCGCCCTCAATGCCACTGAAATGGGGTGGTTGAAGTCTACCAAATCTCTCAAGATGACGCTGCTCCTCGTCGGGCATAACCTGAACCATATGCTCCGGAGCTGGAGCTGGTGCAGCTGGAGGAATAACCGGTGCAACCACCTGAGCGGGGACCACCTCTGGCGTCTGAAGTCCCTGAACAACCGGGTCAGGTGTGCGAGCTGCAGGGGTCTGCTGACCACCCCCTATTTGAGATGTCGCTGCAGTAGCAGTAGCTGAGACTACCCGAGCCAAACCGGAACACACCGATAATATCTGAGCAAGAGTCTCCTGAAGACCAGGAATAGCAATAGATACAGTCTGGCCCTGAACTGGGCTGCTGGAGCATCAACCACTGGGGGCTGCTCCTGAACTGGTACAACGGGCGGGTCAGCTGGCACTGCCTCAGCCGCCCTACCTCTACCTCTAGTACGACCGCGCCCACGGCCTCTAACAGGTGGCAATGGAGGTCGTCCACCTCGTCCTGATGCTCGCGTTCTCGCCATCTGCGAGAATAGAATATAGAAGTTCAGTTCTCAGAACAAAAAGATCGCACGACAGAGTTCAAGAAATGTGAAGTTTTCCTAAAGGTTCCAGCCTCCCGAGGATAAGTACAGGCGTCCCCGTACCGATCCACAAGACTCTACTAACCGGCTCAAGACTCATGAGGCCTAGTAAACCTAGGCTCTGATACCAACTTGTCACGATCCCAAATTTGGTCATGATGGCACCCAGCACATTGCTAAGCCAGCCTGACCAATCAATATCAACAACGGAGCTAGAAGCTCTCTTTAGCCCATTTAAGCATATTAACTCACGAAGCAACAATTACATATAACGAAAATGGGGAACCAAGTCCCATAATACATCGACTCCCATAGACCGAAGGGTCAAGAGTCATGAGCCTCTACTGAACATAAGTGTATAAAGGTTTACAAGATACCAAGTGCGGAAAGAAAAGTCGATACATAATCAAAAGACGATAAGAAGGAATATCGGGTCTCGTGGACTCTGCAGACTACCTCGTATATCGCACGGATATCGCCTCGCACAGCCTATCGGATCACCGCCGAGAGGTACCCGGATCTGCACACAAGGTGCGAGGAGTAAAATGAGTACTGGCTAGACTCGGTGGTAATAAACAAGGGTAAGACAGTGCGGATAAGAAATCCGCAATAAAGCACTATGTAAAGCCGTAATCAAATACCCTGTCACAGAATCAATATCAATTGTACCTGTACTAATAAGTACCAGCAAAACAATATAACAGCTAGCGTATGTAGCTAAATGCAATGCAATGCATGATATGACCGCTACGAGGCGCACGTAGCTCGATCCAATTTGGGTACCCGTGCTCACCGTGGGGGTTCGGACTCCGGAAGGGCTCCTACATCCCAAGCACAATATCATCGCGGCGTGCAGTCCGATCGGACATATATACTGCCGCGGCGCGCAACCCGATCCACTACCAGTCGACTAATATGCAAATACAGCCTCGCGAGCTCAAAAGTATTTTTGAAAACCTTTTTATCATTTTTCGGTTGGAAAACAAGTAATACCAAGTTCCGGAGATTGGAAATAGCATGATAACAGAAATAGCTACGGACCGGTAGTAACTAACATGTCAATATGATAAGACAATGATAACGATCCTCGCGGGATCCAATAACCGGCTCACGGCCCACAAGTATACTCAACCGCCCAAGAAGGGGGTTCCTCAGCTCAAGAGTGGCCAATATCTCAATATATAGTATGCAACTATCCGAGAAGGAGGTTCGACGGCTAAAAAATAGCCAATATCATACCACAGTATCAACAAGTCGGACTAAGCCATAGTCCCCAATCACAATCGACCCCGCACTCACAAGAGAGTACGTGTCTCGCAGCTATACAGCGTCACAAA